>JACATO010000687.1:0-2500 GCA_018389105.1 Nautilus pompilius
TACGCACAATAGGAGAGTCGACCACAAAGTATCTTAGGGTTTTTTAGAAATAAAAAATAAGGTGAATTTCCGCTGATGAAAATATATTATAAATTGAGAGCGAAAGTGGTTTATGAAAGATGAAACAGAGGCGGGATTAGAAACACCTAGAACGAAAGCTTGGGGAATTGTAATTACAGGTGGTTCACTCGCTCGACTTGATTTAGTCTTTTGAAAAAAGAGAGCTTAAATTTTTGTTTAAGAATAAGCAAAAGATGGATAGTTATTGACGCGCTGTTGTTCTTCTGGTAGGTTTGCAGGAGAAGTGGGGGGGGTATCGAAAGTCCGAGACCAGATTTCGAATCCTGCTCGCTCTCAAGGGTGGGAGGCGTCGTACCATAGTGAGTTTAATACTGGCCCCCCCGAGAAGATTTCTACCGTGTGCAACCGCCTAATGAATCCAGACAGAGCCAATCACTTACTTCTCCTCCCCCCCTCTCTCTCTCTCCATCTATCCCACTTCTCCATCTTCTCTTCCTTTCTATCTACCCCAATCTCTCTATTTCTACACCCCTGCCTTCTCCCTCCCTTCTCCGCTCTTTCTCGCTTTTAACCTCTCTCTCTACTGACGTCATCTCTCTCTACTGACGTAATCTCTCTGCTATCTACTGACGTCATCTCTCTGTACTGACGTCATCTCTCTGCAGTGACGTCACCTCTATCTACTGACGTCATCTCTCTCTGTACTGACGTCATATCTCTGTAGTGACGTCACCTATATCTACACTGACGTCATATCTCTTTACTGACGTAATCTCTCTCTGTACTGACGTAATCTCTCTGCAGTGACGTCACCTCTATCTACTGACGTCATATCTCTTTACTGACGTCATGGCTCTCTCTACTGACGTCATATCTCTGTACTGACGCCATCTCTCTCTGTATTGACGTAATATCTCTGCAGTGGCGTCACTTCTCTCTCTCTCTCTCCATCTCTCTTTCCATCTACCCCAATCTCGCTATCTCTCCCCATTCCTCTTTCTTCCTCTCTCTTCCATCATGAACCCCCCCACCCGAGATCGATAAAGTTCTGGTGTTTGTCCAAGCTGGTTTGAACCCCGAGTCTTTTTTTTTATCTCCTGTCAGAAACGGACTGGAAATGACAGGCTAATCGATAAGAGCACACGCGAACAAGCCCCCGACTGGTGAGTTCTTTGACAAGCTGTTACACCGATCGGCTCTTTTTTTTTTCTTCTTTTTTTTTTTTTTTTAAAGAAGAAAAGAAAAATGGCCGACGCCTGGCGACAGCTGATTGGCTGGTGGACGGGGAGGGGCTCGTGCAAAAAGATTTACATATTTCGAGTGGCGTTGGCAAGTGGCAACACAAGCCGCGAACGTCCGACTCCACTGCTCCCCACCCCTGCCCGTGCGTAATTATCTTGGGCGCGAAGGAAAGTTTGAAACACAAAAGACCCTCACCCGGGCCGCCATGTTTTAGCGAAAGATTGAATTTCGGCGTCGCTTATCTTTGCAAAAGGGGGAAATTTATGCATTGGGGGGGAGGTGAAAATGGCGCCATCCCTGGCAGCGCGCGCGCGCGCGGGGCCCGGTCCGTTACGTAATCGGCTGCACCTGCTCTCATTTGTTTCTGATCAATATTTCGTTAGATGCAGCGATCGTCCGCCGTGCAGCAGATGTACGCGCGCGCGGAGAGACTCGATTGTTGTAGGTGGCAGGGAGAGCGCCACCGGTGGTGAGCAGGGATGGGCGGGAGGACGGGTAGGTCTATTTCGGCGGCCATTCTCCGATAGGGGTCCTGTCTGTCTGTCTGCCTGGCTGGCTTTGATCGGCGCGCGGGTGTGTGTAGCTGATTCCCCGGGGAGCCCCTGTTGGGGGGGGTGAGGGAGGAGAAAGGAAACCTCCCCGAAAAGACGGGGGTAAGGTTAGGGGGAGGGGAAAACGGAGGGTGGTCACGTGACTTGGTGGAAAGAAACTTCGGTTCGGCGAGAAGAAGGAAAAAAAAAAATAAAATAAAAAGGGGGGTTAAAGGGTTAGGGTCCGAGAGCCCGACACGGCTCGAAATGAATAATCCAACAGTAGGAGGGAGGCAGCGCAGCCATATTATACCCGCGGAATAAATAGCAGGGTGTCGGAGAACACTGAAGTGGTGGGGGGCGGGGTGGCTGTACAGTGGCAGAAATTAACGAAAGAAACTTTCTCACCGGACGGATCGTTCTCCGCTTTTCTTTACTTATAATATATCATTTTAGGGAATGAAGTATCGCTTAAAAAAAAAAAAAGAAAAAGCACTTCCTCCAGCACCACGTTGGGAGCATTAAAAAGATTTTGTCATCTCTCTCTCTCTCTCTCTCTCCATCTCTTCATCCTCTCCTCTCTCTCTCTCTCTCATCTCTCTCTCATCTCTCTCTCTCTCTCCTCTCTCTTCATATCTCTCTCTCTCTCTCTCAGTAAAAGAAGTGCTGTAATTATAGAGTTTGTATGTAACGAAAGTATATTCGCC
>JACATO010000688.1:0-37500 GCA_018389105.1 Nautilus pompilius
AGAGAGAGAGATGATAAAACAAATAAAAACAAAATGAACCATTTAACTCAAATAAACTGAAATCTGAGGAGGAGGAGGAGGAGAGGCAATGTCAGCACAGCTGTAGGAAACCAAATCTGTTAACAGGTTGATGTTCACAAACGGAAAAACAAGGTAAGAAACAGAGGCGCTGGTTTTCTATTAGCTTTATTATTCCTTCAGTTACTCCTCTCCACAGGGTCTAGAGCCAGTAGTAATGTACTCCAGCACTCAACTATTTGCCCTTCAGCAGTTTACAAGACTGGGCAAAGTTTGGAAACTTGGCTACAGCAGAGGCACTTAAAGACCCATGAAGAACCTGCCGTCTTTTTCAATAAAACAATAATAAAAAAAAAAAGCTTCCTGGCATAACACTAATTGTTGGAGGAGTCTGTGAGATTAAGCCATCAACAGACTTACAGCCAGCAATTACCAAACTGATTTGAAGAATCAACAGCATATTAAGTAACGAAAAAGCGGGACCAACTAGGGGCCGGCCGGGGCCTGTTCACTAACACATGGTGAACACAACAAGGCAGAAACATAAACATCATCACTCACCTAATAGTAACTTTAAATCCAGGCTTCTCCTCCTCCGAATGATTACGTGCCGATATATCCTACAGAGAAAGAAACAAACAAAAAAAAGAGAGAGTGTAATATGAGGCTTTGGTGCGTGTCTGACTGGCCAGCCACACTGTCAGGCCCAGCGGCCAGCTACATTCACAACATGTAAACAAGTCTGCAGCAACAGCAGCAGAGAGAGAGGGAAAAAAAGAAGAAATGAATTTAAAAAAAAAAAACTGTTCAACCACGAACCCGTGAACATTTTTTGAAGAAAAGTTCCGGTGCGGTATTAGTCACTCGGAGGAACAACTCATCAAAGCATCAACACTTTGGACACTGTGGCAACATCTACTTAGGCCAAAACCAACTTCTCTGGCAGAACTCTCTCTCCCAGGCTAACTATCTGCTGTTAGTCTGGCTCCCAATTCCTAATTGGCTGGCTCCCACCCCCAGCTCAGAGCCATCTCCCATGGTCAAATGTTACATGTCACCACCAGTCATAATAGGAGACCCTTAAAAGATACCATTACTGACCAGTTCATCCCCCCCTCCTCAACAAAAATTCAGGTAAAAATGTAGCTAATATTAATCAGATTTTTGCAATGTCACTCATTTATTGCAGATCAGCAGACACCAGATATTAACAAAAAGAAAATGCTTTTTCAGTGCATTATAACTTAACACCTGCTTTCTATCAGAGGAGCTGCGTGAGAAGTGCTGCTGCTGCTGCCTGACACTACACATCAAAGAAGCATCTCTTTGGCATTTTCTCCACAGGTGTGGTGACTTCAGAGATGCTGCTCCCGTACCTGGCCATCGAGTAAGCGTACCATTATCATCCATTAAAATGTTCATGGAAAACCACTACAACATTCATGTGCAGCAGCAGATGGCATAAGAGAACCAGAAGTGGACGAGTGTGCATCAAGGCAACAAGCCACATAGTCCATCCACTAAGGTGCAGAAATACATTCCAGGTGGCTGACAGAGATCTTCAAGTTTCAGTTATACACTTTAACATCTAAATGGTTCTTTGGAATCAACTATTTTTAAAAGTATACAAAGAACAAAAATTGTAAAATAATAATAATAATATAACAACTTTACTATCTCATATAATATTTTTATGATTATTCCTTTAAGGTTGTTTATTTAAATCAAAGAAAAGTGAATGCTTTAATAGCGTGAGATATTATTACTCCAAAATACTGCTATCCTCGCAATTTGTCTATCTACAGGGTGCCCCATAAAATGAGGACACTTTTGAAATTGAGATTACAAACCCATGATGTGTATAAAGAAAAGTTTAATTATGCAAACATGAAAAGTAGTATTTTGAATTTCATCAGCAAGTTCATTCATTGTGACCACTTTTATCAATGAGTGCCCACTCAACCTGCCAGGTGAAATTCTTTACTACTCTGGCACCCAAATTAGTCCCACAAATCAATTAGTTTTGCCAACAGCTCCAGGAGATTTTGAGATTGGTGTGAACAAGTGTCACCCAAGAGAATGATCACATAAATTTAGGGCAAGGTTGAAAACAGGCTATGGCATTCCACATGGTGCCCTTCTGGAAATTTAAAAGAATAAAGATTTCCAAAAGTTTCATGCATAAATTTTCGTACTGTGAGTAGTCGTACCATCCTGCATACACAGTCATGTGTTCATGTCTAACCATTTATTCTACAAATGTATTAAAATGTTATTTTGAAGCATGGCAGCATCATTTTGTGAGCAAACTTGTATTACATCTTTTAAATAAATCAATCAGTGAATTTGACAGGTTCTGGTTCAACAGGCATTCGTCAACTAACTCCCTTAAGAAAGATCTGCCTATTGTTTTGCTAGCTATGAAGGGTAAGGGAAAAGGATGGGGGCATCATATAGCAGAGATCTTCAATCACAAAAAGAGTGAAGCAAATCAGGATTTGGCAACTTTCCTTACAAAGAGCAGCAGTCCCACCAGACAGAGCCTGAACCACGTTTGCAAGAGAATGCCAAAGATGAAGCAAAAAGTGATACAGAACAACAAGATTCCCATTTCTCTTAAAACTCAAACCAAGTTTATGATAAGTAAATGAGGAAAAATGTTCAAAAAGACACCTCAAGTAAAAAGTCTGTATTTATAAAAGAAATAAAACATCCAATGATTAATGAATATCTGTCAATCCTTCAATCAAAATTTATGCAAATTGCCAGCTTTATATTTGTCACTCATTCATAACTATAATGAAACGAGAAATGGAAGTTTGCTGATTATAAAATATATATTTGTTGTAACATTTAGAAACACTGTAAATTGAAAATATTAAGCCACCATAGTTCATTAACTCAGGGTTTGAGAAGTAATCATCATACAAATATTAACTAAAAGTGATATTTAAAAATGCACCCACTTTCTCTCTTAAATTTAATTTGATATAAAAAAATGTAACTGCCACGAAAATTAAATTCTAAAGCAATTATCCATTCACATTTTTTAAATTGTTATATATTTTTTTAAAAAAAACCTAATCTTCTGCAGAAATTCAGTGTGAGGAATTCTATAATTGTTTCAAAAGCAAATAAAGTTTGTTGTTGTTGTTGTTTTACGGTATCATTAATTAAAATCTAAATGAAATATTAAATTTCCAAATATTTCCATTCATCTGCAACTCTCTCTCTCTCTCTCTCTCTGTGTGTGTGTGTATGATAGATGAGATATGAAATAGGCAGTGCTTTGATAATTATCATCTCCATTGTGTTTGCAAAAGTTTACATTTACAGTGATGTGAGGAAATGAAACTTCGCTTTACAATAATTGAAAAGTTTAGATCACTAAAAGGACCAGATAAATGATTGATTACTGGAAAGAAAGAGCGAAGAAGACCAAGAGTCAGTGCCGCCTAGAGATGTTGTGACTCAGCAGAATAACAAGTATCAGATGATACCTGTGGCACGTCAATAACTTAATCTAAATAACACACACAGCTATTTACCTAAGTATTTGCATTTCCAATATGCAAAGAGAGTTTGAATTTAATGCTAAAATAAACAATAAGATGTGTGTGTGTGTGTCAGTATTTACAAAAAAACATTTTCCTAGTTTTCTGTCTGTAAAACATCAAAGTAGCAACTCACTAAATTCTTGTCCCTGAACACACACACACACACACACACACACACCACACACACACACACGTGCATACACGCTAAACAAAATATTTTTAAAATCAATGTGTGCTGTTATTGTTTATAAGAATGGTATTAGAAATAGAAGCAGCACCATCGTGAAAACAGTGAAAAGAAGCAATAATGATTCTTTTAAACACAAAAGTAGATAAAGTTGCTAGATGCTAGAATCGAGTAAGGACCCCATTATCTGGACCCTGTCTCCCAGCAGCAGGAAAATTGAAAAGCTTCTGTGTGGTAACTCAATAACAAAAACACCCAGAGATATTCCAAAGCACAATGGATTGGAAAGCATTTGTTACAGCCTCCAACGAAACAATGAGCCCTAAACTGCAGGTAAATAATGAAACAGCACTTTAATTCAGAAGAACTAGTGGAGCTTTTCAAATACTTCAATCAATCTGGAAATCAATGTGATCAATGAAAAAAACAAAGTTGAAATTTTCCAAGAGTAATGTGCTCCTTCGTGGATCAGAAATGTGGCAGTCTAACAAAGCCACCCAAAAGAAACTCAACAGCTTCCAGTGTACATATCTGAGAAAGATCTTTAAGATCACATGCTTTAAAAGGGTGATGAATGAAAACATACATTAGAGAGCACAGATGCTACCATTGATTGTAGAGAAGATGGACCTGCAATGGTCACATTTCGAGAATGTTTGATATAAGGATTCCTTAGGAAGCATGAAAATGGAAGCCAGAATAGGAAACAAAAGAATAAAACTGGAGGTTGACCAAAAGAAAAACTGTGCAACACAATGATAATAGATTCAGATGAAATGCACTTGCTATTATTACATGCTGAAGACAAAAGTCCAGGATTCAAGATGCTATTTTCCCATTTCTTATTGACTAGTGTAATACCACCCAGCCACCGGAAAAGATGTATAAATTAAAGTAAAAAGTATATTAAATAAAACATGCATCAGTTACAGAGCAACTATAAAAGAGAGAGTCTTAAATGTTCATAGATAATGTAAAATTTCTGTTATTTAAGTAGACTGGATTATTTCCATTAACTGTTGCCACAGTAGACCTTTTCTTGTGTGCTAGGGACTTACATTTCAACAGAAGTTGTAGCTGAGCAGTTAAAAATAAAAAAAAAAACATTTGAAATGAAAGCAGACTGCTTTAATGATGTATGCACCTTTGCTTAATTTTAATTTTCCTTCCATCTATTTACAAATGCAATTTTCTGTTGTTCCATCTCTTAACAATCTAAAAGCCTGTCGTTTACATTAAAGGGAGATAAATCACTGTTATGACACAATATTTATTTAAAATAAAGAATTTATCCTCAGCCTCAATTTCTCAATAGAAATCAAAAAGCAAACAGATATTAATTACAAAAAAAAAAATAATAAGGGCTTTTGTTTATAGAGAGAAGTTCTGAAGCAGAGTCAATGAGCTGTCATTAACAACTTAATCTAACAAAGCGAGTGGATGTTTCTGTAAAACATTTAAAAAAACTCTGTTAAACACAATCCCACTTTCCCAACCTGCTGATGCAAATGATATTTTGCCATCAACATCCTGAGGAGATGGTTAAATGTCAGCACCAGACCAGCCTTGAGAATTTGATATGAATAAGGGGTGAACAGCCTTTGTCAGCCTTGTACTGTGACCTCAGATCAAAAATACAGCCTACAGCCCTTTTGTTTCTAAGCACACACACACACACTGGAAGTAGGACAAATCTCAAGCTACTATTTATCCAGCGGTACATACACTTCTCACATACTAGTTTGAATTTTTTCCAAAATGAATATATTTAAAATTGAATTAGAGTCCAGAAATCCTTACATTGTTAAGCTGTTTCTAGTTTTCCTAACAACAATTCTGATTGTTGTCGTCGTCACCATTTTTCTTACCTTTAATCTAACGACCCCCAAGATTATCCTAATAAAAACAAAAAAATGCCCGTCTTGTACATGTAAGTGACCAGTCTACCAATGACATATCTAAGAACAGCTTGAAGGAATTGGACTCGTTTAAAACGGCCAATATTTTGCACACAACTCAATGTTGCTGGTGAACTTTCTAACTTTTTCATAAACTCTTGCAAACTGGACGCAACTAGAGATGGATCATCCCTGCCTTCCTATCAAGGATTTCTTACTGAATGCATCAACAGAAATACAAATGTCTGAAATTCCATCAGAAAAAGTAATCCTATAATTAATCAATAAGCAAACAAATAAGAATTTAAAATTTTTTTCCCTTTAAAGGGCTATATAAAGGGTACAAATGAATAATTTTGGAATAATTTGCACTTGAGGCTAAGAAATCAATTTAATAATAAAAAAAAATTTTGTTTCCTCTTCTTTTTTCTTCAGAATTGAGATAATTATCCTTTTACACAATCTCAGCTAAGGTCATTAACAAAGAGAAAGTAGAGAAAAAAAACTGCGAGAACAATGGCAAAGTAAACAAATAATTTGGTTTTAGTTTTAAATTGTTGTGCTAGAGGGAACATAAAAGGTGGAAAAAGTCTCATTTTCTTCATCTGTGATTTTTTTCACACAAAAGATGCATGCTGCCAAGATGGTTTGCAGCTATCAAAACAAACTATCCATGGCAACAGCAACAACAGTAATGAAGAAAACGAACTATCCACAGTAACTACGATAACGAAAGTTTAACATGAAGACAGCTCGAACTATCCGCAGTAATAGCAACTACGATAACGAAAGTTTAACATGAAGACAGCTCGAACTATCCACAGTAATAGCAACTACGATAACGAAAGTTTAACATGAAGACAGCTGCCAAACAAAATGTATCCCTCTCAAAATGGAAACAAAAAACATTAAAGATGCTGACTAAAAAGAGGATTCAGAGCAGTACTTTCTTTAAATTGCTATGGTCCAATGTTCATTTTCTTCATGTTCAATCCTGCCAGGTTGGACGATTTGCAGGTAAGTACAATGCGACCATTTTTACGAATGAATTAAATATTTAAAAATATTACTAATGACAATATTAACTATTACTCATCGGGGGACCTTCAGTTGTTCTCTCTACCATTAACTATAAAATACACATCAACAAAAGCATACTGAAAGCTTTTTATCAGCATTAATCTTATATGACACGGATCTATCTCTCAAACTGTTCTGGAATTTTATAAGCATCATTTGTACATGAGATGGAAGGATCTCTGTCTTCTTATTACTAGTGAAAACAATGTTTGAGGTGGTTGTAAATGTATCTTTTGTAAGAATGATTTACTATAACAGTGCTTCTTCCTGAGCAATGCTTTTGTGGAATTTCTTTTTTTTTTTAAAAAAGATTCCTGCTATTGTTTATTAGTTTTGGCTATAAAGATGTTTATTTACTACAGACTTACTGACATTAACATTATTTCTGCACTAAGCTATTTAACATGTACTGCATGGTCACAAGACTATCCGGAACCATTCAAACTTAGCGGCAGCAGAAATACAAACAATTTAATCTCTATTCCTTTCTCATTTATTTTTTTAGAAATGAGATTTTCTTAAATTATTTTAACTGCTAGAAGTTTACTAACATATCTATATACATTTTTTTCTAATTAATTTTCTTTTTAGCATTCTTACTGGTCAAAGCTTGTCATCCTCTCTATTAACATTTGATCTTCTCACAATCTTTCTTCTTCTCTAATAAATTAAAGTCCCTTGTTTATCTGGTTTTGCTAAAGCTGATCTAAGCACAAAGGAAAAAAAAAATCCTCTTTTCTCTAATCCCAATCCTCAAGAATAGCATGGAACTGCAAAGCCAAAGTGTTTAAAAATAATTGGGAAGTATATCTCGATACGCCAAACTGAATGTCTAATATATTGCGTGTTGACTTCCACAATATCATAATTGCTGCTTGATGTGTGTGACAAGTGATAATTAATTCCCTTTGAGTTTCAAAGAACTGTATCTCTGGAAGCAATCACGAAAATGAAAGTGTTATATTCTACCTGACATTCATATAAAGAGCTTAGGTTCTGGTCCCATGTCATTATCTGTGACAAGTACTTCCTATGAGAGGCAATATATATTAAGGAAAGTAATCAATATTTTAGGGATTATAATCATTCTAAATATACAGTTGACGTTAATACAATTTTACATGTGCATGGTAAAGGAAAACGACAATTAAGCAGCCAACAAAAGTTACCCAGTCTGCTGTATATATTATATGCTGTAATAATAACTGCAGAGAGATGATAATACATGGATTTGAATGGATGGCTAGATACATTATGATAAAAGGGGCGGGTATAAAAGATAGTAAGTCAAACATTTATAAAACAAACTTTTAATAAAGATGAAAAGGTACAGGAGTAGAAAACAGATGAACAACAAAAAAAAAAACACTTGAAGAATAGGGGTTCACAAATAAACCCCACTATTTCCTAAGCTGTAAATGCTGGGTACCTACCTTTAGACTGCGTTTAAGAGACCTTAAATTCAAGTTTATTATGGAATAGGTTTGAAATGCAGTCATAACACCCACCTCCCTATTCTCACAGGCCCAGACCAGGAAAGATGTAGGTTATTATAACGGATATGCACTGAGAGGTCTGCTCGAGCTGCTAGCTCCTCAAGACGCCAGAATCCATAAGACCTGCCATCAGCTGCTTCCTGGCTTCTATACCTGTTCCCTATCAAAAAAAGACATTCTTGTGACTTTATCTGACTACTGCAGGCAAAGCGACAATAGCCACAGGTGATTTCTTCCATTTTCTTTTAAAATCTCAGGTGATTTGTCTCTGCTGTAAAATATCCCCTCCCCTTTTATCATAATGGAAAGTTTCCTGAACGCAGGGCATCTATTGGAATGTTGCATAAAAGCAATGAAAAAATGGCTGCCATCTGTTTATATCAATTATCCTTCAAAGAGCAGATTTAAATCTAAATTGCCTTTCCTCAGCTAACTGTCTTGATACACATATTAATCTTAGGCAATAACAAAAGAGAGGTTTGAAAAGAAAAGGTTATGATTTAAAGTATTCGGATACTTTCTCCACTCAATTTAACTGATATGACTGGTTAGTTCAGCTTTACATGATTGATTCACAGTCTGTCATGGAGAGCAGCCAAGTTATTGAGAACCAGCTACTACATCCTTTAATTTCACTAAGATCAGAGATACACAGCAAGGTGAGTGAACTGGTAATAAGATTGGGTGAACTGTAAGCAACTAAAATCCACCAACAGAGACTGTACACATTGCCCATACATATCGTGAATCTGTTAACTCATTTTTATTCCTACATTTGTCTCTCCCCCAACCCCACCTCACATTTCTGCTTCATTTCCCGGGACAAACCTTGCCAATCTTATCCACAGTGACATTTGTAATTACTGAAGGTTATCTGTACTCTGCAGAGATACACTTGCAGGATATTGATCAGTGAAAGCAGTCAGTCCTAGTCTTTAGCAATATAATTAGTATGACACAGGAGGAGACTTGAGCTGTGTTTCGTTTGTGTTCTTAACAATGAGATAAGCCTCACCTGGCTTGAATTATCTTCCTTTGTCATATCTTCAAAGCTCAGCCTTACCCTAAAACAGAGTTTACAATTTAATTGGACAAACATTTTTTTAAAACATTTGTATCGATATTGGAAACAGAATCATCAAAGGTTAATTTTAACATGAATGAATTGCAGTGTGTGTAACGTTGTTTTTGTGAAATTCTTTTATTTCTTACAAATCTAAAGAAGCAAAAGAAAAAAAGCAGAGGGAATAGAGAAAAAATCTGTAAAATATTATAAATATAAATAAAAAAGCAGAAAGAATAAATGTAAGGATAAAACAGGGCAAAAAAAAATTTTTTTGAAACATCCTAGCTACATGATAGACAAACTTTAGCAGAAAATAAGTTGCAGGAATTGACTTTGAAGCAATCTGCCAGTCAGAAAGGTATCAATCAATCAGAAACAGATGCCCGATATTCATTGGCCAAATTACAAAAGTCTCTTCTCTTTTCCCCCCCACCATCCCCAGCTGGCTAAGGCCATCATTATGTGCAGCAGATGAGAGGCTCAATGATGGGTCTGACTAGAAACAGCTGAGCCACCACCTCTGACCAGACCTGTGTAGACATTATGAGACTTTCTAACCAGCCTTTGTTCTGTCATTTACAGAGAGCCCATCTAGGTGACCCCTATAATTGAAAATTACTGACCAGCTGCCAACTCCTCAGCCTCCTTCACTCAACCCTAAAATTAAAATACTGACAGGTTGGCATACCCCTTTCTTTTCCCTTTCTTGCACAATTTCATACATATGACCTTTTAGACATTTGTTTTTGAGGATAACCAACCCCAAAACGCGCACACACCCTGCATGCAATTATTGTATTTAACAAAATTTGCACAACCATCTGCCAGTTTCTTAAAATGTCCTCTCAAATACACCTACCGTACCGCACTACATTATATCTAGATGTAATATGTAATGGTCAGTAACTTCAATAATAGAGGCTGTTACACGACAGCATCCCATTCTTTCTTCAAACAACTTTTCTTACAGAAATTTTGTTTCTTCTTCTTGTTAAAAATACAAACCGTTTGTGAATTTTCTTCCCTACGTAGACTGCTCTGCTCGTCCATTAGCCGAAGTCGGACAACAGTAGATTTGCAAACACAAAAAAAGTGAAACAGCTATAAGAAATCACCAGGCAGCAAGCAGTCAAACCTGACCGATGCTTTACTCGAGAAGTCTTAAAAACGAGCGGAGTAAGTTCGCCGTGGTGAGTCCGGTGGCGGTGTCATACAATAAAACTACACCCCTCATTCCAGTCATCATCGACCTACTGCTCAGAATGATAACCACTGTACACATCTGTACACTCGCTACATACCGAAAAGTTTTTTCTAATGGATTTCCTCCTTTTGATAATGTGTTGGGACAAAGGATAACATCCAACCACTAAAAATATACACAAACAAACAGTGTATTATTTCTCTATGGAGCAGGAGACATGAAACATTGACAATACACACAAGAGACTGATAACGTTGTACCAGACAAGTTCACATCAGTCATGGCAGCAGATTTATTTCGGTCCCAGAAATGGAATTCTGGCCAGTATCTTCTGATAAAGGAACTAAAAGAACATTTGTTTTTTTTGTTTGTTTGTTTCCTTTTCAACAGGATAGAATTGTATTTGCCAATTTCATCCTAATCTGTGGTATTCCGTGATATCAGCAAAACACCCACTTTTCCTATTTTAAACATCCATTTATCTCAATTTTCTGAAGAATTTTGTTTGGTTATCCATCAGTTTGTACAACAGCTACATTTCCAGAGTTTCTATAACAACAGGACTTTGCAATACAAAAAGGGAAAGCAGCAGCACCACACTAAAAGTAACATAGCATCTTTTCGTTTGATAAAAATATACACATACAAAATTTTTTCAAGACTTTTCTGTATTTTGTTAAGTCACGAGTTTTTTTCCTTTCTTCTAGTTAACAGAAATAACGATACACATCACAGAAGAGCAACACTATGAAAATATCTATCAAAATCTTTCTGCCAAATGGAATTTGGTTCTTTCCTTTGGGGATCACCAAACCAACCTTTAAAATGTCCCTTACCTGGGGCCGCCATCTATGAAATCCTTGCTGTTTACATACATCAAAAGGTAAAAGAAATAGTCCTGCTGTTGCAAAGCCACAACACCTACTTAAGTTTCCACTACTTATGTCATGAAATCAAAACGACGACAGCTGAGGCGAAAATTAACTGTATCTTGTGGCTTCCTTAATTGAAGTCAGTGTGTTAGAGCGCACTGAGCTCACCGTCTGACAAGTTCATTAAAAGTCGGATGAGAAAGTTAGAGGGGGGAAACTGGCCTGATAGATGCAGCACAATTCTAGAGACCACCATCATGTGCCACCCGATAATTAACTTTTCAATAGCCGAAAAAAAATACGTAAAGGTGATGTTGCATAAGCAATGATGCCGGTGGCAATTAGGATTGTAAGCATATATAGAAGTTTAGAGCTTCACTGCTGGAACAGCTTTGCTTATTTTGTTTTTCCTTATGCAGTCAAAAAATCATTAAACGATAAACTACTGCAAAAACTTTACAAACGCCGTCCGTTTGTGTAGGCAATTTTTTTAGTGTATAATACTTTCATTTATAAGAATAAAATACTACTGGTATCCATGTGATGATATTTGCCAGATCCATTCTAAAGAGAGGTAAGCCTTATGAATTCCAAATAATCCTTGTACAGGTTTAGCCCTAAATGATGGTTGGTAGGGACCCTTTACTCAGATTTGGAGTCAGATGATAAACTTTATGTTGGAATAAACCTGATCCGTTTACCATGTTTTTTTTTTAAAGATGTCGGAATAGATAATAAAGCAAATCAAAGTCAGCTGATCGAAGTTTATCCAAACATCCTTTTATACGTCTGTGACCAGAAGATTATTTTAATGTTTGATGAAAATGTTACTACTCTTTCTAACTGTGGGGTTCAGAAAACTGAACGTAGCATGGGAATCAAAAAGTAGTGATTCTCAATCTGGCCGTGTCCATGATGATGATGATGATGATGGTGAGACACCTATTATTGATACGTTGTGGTAACAGATACACACAAAATGGAGGTCGTTCTGTATTTTGTAGAATAAGTGAAAACTTAACCTTCATTTCATTATTTTTTGTTGGTCTTTAACTTAAAGCAGCAGATTGAAAATTACTTCTGTTTCAAAGTTTAATATTTCTAGCAATCATTCCAGTTTAATTTTCTGACCACTGTTTCAATGAATTGGTTCAACTAAAGTAATTTCCATTTGTCTTTCGAGGTGAGAATGTAAAGTTTACTTTGCTTCATTTCGCCCGCGAAACATTAATTCTTTTTGCAACAAAAAAGTTTGTGAATAAACCATGGAACAGAAAAATTGATAAAGTCCAATTTAATTTAATTTCTAGCTAATTGCAGCATCATTTACAGATGACACCCACCTACTCAAGTGCACGTTGGCCAGATTGTTATAGCAGCTCATCTCTCTGACTGCCGTCATGATGCAACAGCTACTGGAAACCACTGCTCCGTTGGGTAATATCCACGTAAGTCTCTTCAAAGTTATCCGGCTGCATGGATGTTCCGTATCTGAGATGACCGGAAAGTAAACGAGTCCCCGAGACAACTTCAAACTCGCATCCATATTAAAAAGTTGTCTGTATAACAGAGTTTATTAGCATTTTTCTCTGAGGAGAAATAATAAATCAGGCCACTGACATCCCTAGGGGCTGCTTACTCACTAAAAACACCGAAAACCATCTTTCTAATCGGACTTTCAACACCAAAGGAGAAGTTGGAAAAACATTTTAATAGGCGCACTTTTTGGTTTTGTTGTTTTTAAACAAAAATGGACAGAATGGACACTGTAATATATAGAAATCTCATGACAGGTGCCTGTGATCTGTTATGCTGCTTCGTCAGACAGCGAACCTAGAAAATGTTTAGAATGGTTGAATCAGCAAGATGATCATCTCATCTTTACCATGGAGATCAAAATTAATAATACACTTTCTTTCCTAGATGCCTCAGCATAGACTTTGTAATCAAATTATTTCTACATATGAGCCCTTCATCAGTATGATTCCTTAGAAGGATAGTTGCACCGGTATATCGAGCAACATACTTCTGAGTGATCTGAGCCCCATCTATCAGGTGGAGAGGGGGCGACGATTCATCCTTAGTTACGCAATGTGTACAAGAAGACCATGGTTCCTGACTTTGTTCAATATCACCAACTAAATCTAAACAAGAAAATATGTGAACCTTAAAGTTGCATCAGAGATAGCATGACAAGACCTAAGAATGAGGATCTGTGAAAACTAAAATGCCTTACAAATATCTTTTTCCCCTCTGTGTTGCAATATAAACACTTTTATTTACTATGTACATTAGTTAGAATCAGGTTAATAACTAAACATTTACAGCAGCAGTGTCTGGCACTTGTTATAATTAACCCTCTGCATACTACTTGTGAAGCACCCCACTACCATTTAAATACTCAGCACAGGTTGATCTATAGGCAGTAATACAGAGTACCTTCCTCAATATAACTTGGTAAAGACAAGTCAGGTAAACAACCCCATGTTACAGTTAACTGTGGCAAATAGTATTTCACACAGAAAACTAAGAACTGTTTTGTGCCCTCCCTCACCTTCGGTGTAAAATAAAAGAAAACAACAACAAAAACAAATGGAGCAATGAGATGCACTAAAACGAATATAAGATTCTGATGAAAAGGATTGAGCATCACAGTAAACTACTGGGCACAATGATTAAGTGTGTAAGAATTGAGAAACCAGTGAGACGTAATTTCAAAACTTATCTTTATGCTCTGCTTATGCGGAATCCATGACCTCAGACAGAATCTGTCTGCAGAACCAAATCAAAAGACGCAGAGCAAGCACTGCACAAGAACAATGACTCTCAAAGCCCATCAAGGCAGCCAACTGGTGGCCCCAACCCCAGGCACTCCTACCAGTCTGTTGCCTTAGCCCTATTTTTAAACATGTGTAATAGCCCTTCCACACACGCGCGCACAATGTATTATTACAGGAGATATACAGACACGCCATCGGACAGCGCACCTGTCTGGTCTGCGAGCCCTTGGCTTTATACAGAGCGTGCGACACCCTGCTCCCATAAAGGTTATCAATGAAAGACTGTAGAATACTGTTACAAGAATCCCCAATGAATGGGATATCTTTCTAAGGGAATGGACGGTATGATAAATGATAACCTGCCTGTACCCGTTGGCAGTCAATATACCTTCGATTTTATGAAAATCGAAATCACCCTTAATTGATACGCAGCCCACACCGATATTGATCTAACCTTATGCTTTACTGTAGCTGTTGTACACTGACGGTTATACTACTCTCCCTCCACTCTGCCTTCAAACAAACTGCCATTGATTATTGCCAAACAGTTCAAGCTTGGATTCACCTGTAAAGAGCATCTTCTTCCAGGTTTGGTCATCTCACTGTTTCATTTCTTTCCCCCATTTTAGCCCAGCCATTTGACTGCTTCCCCCTCAGCAAAAAGTTTTCGGGATAGTTGCGCATTCATTAAGATCAGATCGTGCTAATGCGTACTTTTCTTGAATAAATGTTAACATCCATACCTGTACCTGTAGCTAGGTCATCCACAAAGTCTCTATTGGCTTTTTGTCCATTACATAGACAACATACCCTGAGATATTTAACATCACTTTTGGAGATTCTTCCTTGGCTGCATCTATTGTCAACAGTACCAGTTCCATGTATCTTCCTCAGTCTTGCATACAACTCCTTCTGAAACATGAATTTGCGCTGCAATCTGTTGCATGGAGTAGCCTTCAACAGCCTAGACTGATTTCTATAAGATTATCATTTGATATTTCCTTCGCATGAGCCGCAGTATTTACCTCACATTCACTACACTAAAATGATATCAATGCCTTTATTTTCACAGCCCTGTAAATGTGTCACTTTTTGCTTGCTCACGTGAAAACCAATCACATGGTACTATATCAACCCATGACCATTTGCTGCATTTCTGTCCTGTGTTATTTGCATTTCATATCCAATTCTCCCCTCGTTTCTATAGTTACTTCTAGTACTATATATCAAGTCAAGGATACGTGGCTTATGTTATCACTAAAATCTCCAGACAAAATATCAACATACCCTGAAAGGTAACAAAAATGTAGATGTGGAAAAAAACACACAAAATTAGTTCAGTAGTCAATTGGCAAAGCTTAAGTGCCTACCAAAACTAATGCTGCCACATTTTTTCTAAATACGAGTTTAAAGGGTTTTCAATTTTCTATAAAGTGTGCGCTCTGCTACATTCCAGAGTGGGCAATAACGTTTGGCATCATAACTCATCCCATAAGCTCTTAGTGTTATTCAGATAAAGAGATCTACATGGCCAGTCCAATGCCTGGGTTATGATCATTTGAAAAAGCCTGTGCCACTCTGCCTGTGTAGTGGCGAATAAGTTTTATAATGCTGAAAGATCAGCATTCACGGTCCCCTATTGATCTTTATCAAAAGGAGCAGCAGAAGTTTCAAGATGCTCTCGACGCAATCCTGAGTGTTCATGTCATCGTTTATAACCGCAAGCTGAGATAAGAATCTAGAATTAATGGTAGCCCGCGCCATCACACCATGATCACAAATTGATCCATCTCAAGAATGCAGTTTTAAGCAAATCACTCATGTTATTACCAATAAACTCTGATGCATCCATTTGCAAAACCATATTACACCTGGGATTTGTCATAAGAGATGGCATCACATCATCCCCATTGACCCAGATTTCCTAGATTCAAATCCCAACATTATCTTGCCAAGTGTTGATGATGAAGAAAGATCTTTCCAAGGAAAATGTCAGCGATAAATACCTCATTCTTTAATACATCGATGGACGGTTCTGTCGGTGATTCTTCTCTATCTGGCACCATTAATACAGTGGTTCTTTAGAATCAGATGCAAATGTGTTGCAATTTTATTTTCCAATGATCATCTGTTTCGGGGCACTTAGGTATGATCAATGTTAACATCGTCCCTGCAGTTATTACAATTTGATGCAAATAATACAATATTGCTGGGTGGATACTATATCTGTGAGCAGTGCTGGAGATGATTGAGCGCATCCAGCATTTGCAAAACCCGATTTGTCTTAGCAGTTGGCGGTCAGGCCATACTATTGTCTTTATTAAGGGCCCCATTGTGCACGAAAGATGCAAAACCGCCGACTTCTTGCTCTGTCATCCGATAAAACTAAAAATTGACAAAGCTGATACCCTAGCGCCTCTCAGAGTACCTCAATGCTAACATCTATCTCTCTTTTATTGAACAATACAAATTTTTACCATTTTACAAAAGTAAAATAAATAGAAAAATTAAAGTGGGAAAAACAAGAGAGACGTATTGACCTTACACTTACATATTAGGTTTCCTTTCATTAAAAATAAGGCAATATACATATAAACATTTATGAACATTCTTACTCTTTAATGGGCTAAACGATTTAAGAGTCTCCATCCGTTTTTTGTTGTTGCTATGAAGCTTAGTATGGGTGATTTAACAGTGTGATAATGCTAAGAGAGTCTAGGTAAAAATGCCTAATTGTTTGCAGACGGTTTATAGTTTGTCCCTTTTCCCTTCAGTAACAAAAGTTTAAATGGCGGCCCGTGTTGGACACGTGCGGCCTCTTACCATGTAATCCCAGTGATTGATCATTCAAAATACTCCATCAAGGAAACTGGCAGAGTTTTGCTTATTCCCTCACACTACTTTCCTGAAATATAGTCTATCTATCTTCCACAAACCCTGGCATGCTTGCTTCGCTTAATGAAAGAAAGACAGTCCAGGGATGTAATACGGATGTCACAATTGATTAATAGAGTTGGTTGATCTTGGTTCTAAATCATAAAATATTAGCACCGCTCCCATTACTTTCTTCATTTCATTTTCCTTGTTATGACACCACAAATTTCTACTTCTAAATGGATCTATTATGGGCTTCCTGGACGCAGAATTAGAAGAAAGCATGGAAAAGTGGTCATTTATCATGGAATCAGCGGCATATTGCCGAGATAAGCGGCTCCGCTAAGCAGCACCTCGCGAGGGGGCGAACGGTCGGTTTTTTTCCATAAGAACGCTCGCTGAAACAATGGCATTCACCAACTCCAACATAAATCCTTTCCTCCACTTCAGCCTCACCCGATAATCTCCCTTTTCCAGTCAAATGAGTTTTCCAAGCTATTTTTACATCCAACAAAACAACAACAACAAAAAAAATTGCTAGTGCAGAGGCGTTACATGGGAAGTTGTTGGCCCCTTGTGACACGTTTTAAGATGAGGGCAATCATTTTGCCATCTTTCACTGGCTCGAGAGGCCCACATAAAGAAATCCACACACAAAACGTCATGATGACTAACATACCCAAAAATGCCCTGACAAAAAAGTCTTAAAAGTGATGAGAAACACCAATATTAGCAGTGGCAGCAATCCAATCTTCCTTCACAACTGGGATGTGTAAACAAATTCTGCCTGTTCATGCTCACCATATTGACAAAGAGAAGTTAAACAATTTCAACCCAAAAAGTCCCTTGTATCTTTAGCTAGAGACACGTTAATGGCAAAAGCTATTCCATAGGACAACAAGACCTCATGAAGACAAAAAAGGATTACGTGTGTTTGACGATTTCCTTTTGTGACACATTCAGGGAATGATCACATCAGCTATCCGAGAGTATGTATAGCACTCGTGCAGAAAGAGAACTTGAAGAACAAGGTAGGAATATTGTCCGACAAACAAGAGTGTAGATTTTTTAGGAGAACACTGGAATCTGCAAGACATTCTGTACTGAATGTCAAATCGAATCGACTGGTCTGTATCTTTAAAACAAACACATGACACATTCATTATGTTTGTTTCACTGTTTGATCAGAACTTCAGCAGAATCCAGTAAATTCGGCTTTGTTTGTTGCCTTTTCTTTTAAAGTTGGGCTGGCTGCTCTTAAAATCAACAATTTTCAATTAAAGAGAAGTTTTTCAGCTTGCTGCTATCAGCAGATTTTGTTTGGCAACATAATCTGAAATCCATGAACTTTCAATCTATACAAAATACAGCTGTATAATAATAATAATAATAAGACAAATAGATACATGCTAATCTCCACCTTTAAGACATTGAAAATCTAGATAAGAAATTAAATTAGTTCGACTTCCCTTTTCCTTTTAGAAAAAAAACAATTAGTCAACAACAAATTATGTAAAACCATACATCAGACTAATCGAATTCATACACTTCAAAGCAATTTTTAAATTTGTTTTATTTTTCCTAGCCCTGTATGGCATATTAGGAGAGTAAATCCTTCACAATTATAACAAGCTTAGATCTATGAAGGTGAACTGCAGTGATTCTTGCATTCGGATTTTTATTAAGAATCAAACAACAACAAAACTACATTCTTTAAAGTTCATGTTTCCTTTGTAAACATGGTTATTAGTACAATGTCTCCTACTTAATAAAAGTTTACCTTGCTCAGTGATTGCTCACAAAACAATTATTCCTTTATCAGTTATAATGGACTTTTGAAATGATGTCCTTTGCAAATTATCGAAGCCCACCTTTGTATTCATCAACACCCTAACCACAAAATGAACCTTCATGCACACATCAGACCAAGAGCGACCCTTTAAGCACCAATCAGTCATCTAAAACAAGTTTCAATCTACGACTCACCGATTTACTCTAAAGTAATACACACTACTGAACAGCCTGGTTTCAGCCTTTTCTATGCGTGTAACTGTTTCATGCAGTAGTTGTCCAATATGCTGGTCAGATTTGGAAGCACCTATTTCTCTCATTGTAATAAACCCCAGCGACAGTCAGTAGTTCATTTAGGGTCTTGAAGGATAACAATTTTGTTCTTCTTTTGTCAAGCTTTAAGAAAAAAAAAATTAGAATAGCCAATTTTCCCTCAAAGCACACAATATCTGTGGGCTTAGTGCCTCTGTACTATAACACGGGCAGAGCAATTAATTTAAACGCAGTGCTACACTACATGATAAAAAAGGTCAGTTGATAATCGATGTTACATTTGGATCCAATAAATGAACTGCATGCAACCAATCTGATTAATGTGGCTTTCATTCAGCAATTACCTAAATTGTTATAAGCTTGCACACAATGTTTAATAATATTAATAAAGTTCATTTCTTGTTTCCTTTATTCTTCAACCTTCATTAATGATGAAGAATTTTTAATACAAAGCCTTTTTAAAGTGATTCCCTTTGTACCGTTCTTCATCACTAGCTTGGATCCTAAAGTAAGGCAAATTATTATTGTTTTTATTGAATTTTTTTAATATGTGCAGTTTACAGACATTGTAATTGAAAACAAAAACTGAAATAAAATTGGTATTTAATTATTTTGTTTCTTGCAGAGATACTGATTTTATTCTGGTGTTGACAAATACCTCAGCATCAGTCACCTAGCGAATAAGCTATCACCCACAGCTAGAGATTCTACCATGTTAAAATAAAAGCAACAGGCAAATAGTTACTTTCCTTAGGTTTACTTAACAAATATACGAACACAGCTGAAATAAATTAACAGATAAATAAGACTGATAAAGTTTAAGGGAAAGTATATATTTGTCGATGTTAGGCTTAATTAGAATGAGACGTGACGTGTCTTAAAATCTGTGCTGTCGTCAGGTTGCTAGGAAGAGAGAGACGGCGGACTGTTTCTGAGAAACTGCCTAAACACGACAAGTCGTCTGCAGATATATCTGGGCTTGTGGCTAGTAGTCATTTTAGTTCTTATTGCATAAATTAGATTAAGAAATTCAAGAAGTCTAGTAGAAAACCTAAATTAAACTTCGTGAAGATGTTGTACAAAGAATGAGCAAAACTGACCAGCTTGTCAAAGTTTCATTTTGGTCTACATGAAGTTGTTTTAAAACGCTGCTGCAGTAGAGGTGATGAACAGCTCTGGCAGCCTGACAAGTTCCTGTTTTCGAGAAATCAATTCTTTGGCTAGCTGCATTGAGAACAAGAAATAATGTTGGTAGTGTACCAAGATTGCATTCTCCAGAATACATCTGGAAGTAACCAAAACCACTAGCTATAACAGGACTGACCACACACACACACAACAGCTGCTTGTAAATCAATTCAAAAAGGTGCAGATAGCCACTTTCTTGGTTAATTTTAAAGGGGAGATAGGGTCCATTCAAAACCATTCTGCTCCACTACACACATACCCCCTGCCCCTTTAGAAAAGGAAGAACATGTTAAACTGTCAGACCAGATTAGCCAGACTTTGCTGTGTTCACACAGCTATGTGAGTGATTCTACCCGTTGGCAGGCCAGGTTCTCCCAGCAAAACAAGGATATTTCGTAAAATGTAAGGAATCAATACCCTCAGATGGCATACCATAACACCACAGAAACAAAAAGGAATTCACTGATATTACCAAGATTTTATACATCCATGCAAAAAAAGGATCAACCATTCAACCGTCTTTGAAACAAGTTTCACAATAACTTTTTTAGCTTTAGTATTAAACAACAGCATCCCAACCACCACAGAGTAATGACTCTTACCGTGTATACATTAATGGAAATATTAATAGTCCTAAATCATCAGTGGTTGGTTACTACAAGTTACCTGGTCACTGATGTTCACAAACAGAACGATTTGCTTAAAGTTAAAACGAAAAAGACAACAACAACAGCCCGACGTGAGAGAGACCTCCCGGGTCCTTGGGCCCCCCGGCCGGTGTCGGGTGGACCGGGCCGCTTGTCGGCTCGACGAACATCTCTCAGCAACGAGGACTCCTCAACAGAGAACAGGCCACTTGTCTTTATGGCATGCAATGCCTTTGACGAAGCCTTGTTCGGAAGTACAACTCGCTCAACAACAACAACAACAAAAAGTGCAAGCACCAGTCGAAGTTTGCATCAAACTCACCAGGAATCGTCCAGACACCTACCCTTTTGCTGCTAGATCTCTTCCACGTCTGTTTCAACAAACACAAGCAGAAATTCGATGGATTAAAAAAAAAAAAAAATATTCATACAGTTTGAGGAACCTCAGCTTCCTTTTACATCTGAAAATGAACTTTCATCATAGCCCCCTATACTGGTTATGCAGCCCTCTCGGCATGTTAGCATGTAATCCCTAATATTGTAACCAAAGTGAAACTATTGACCAAGAAACCAAAAAGTATACAACAGGCAGGTGGCCAATATATTTTAAAGTTAAAACTTGTTTACATTTTCTTATTTTATAGCCTTATTTTCCCATGAAACTACCAAGAACACCACGAAAATAAACAAATAAGACAGATAAAAACATAATTTAAATATTAAATACCTAAAATTGTCTATATTTTAAAAAAAAAGATTTACAAACTATTTTCAGTTTCTTTTTGTGTTAATACAGAGGTATGGATGAAAAAGTGTCCAAGTGTTACATCAAAATGTCTCTCTTCCCCCTTTCATCCTTAGTTTCTTTATAAGAATCGAGAAGAGTAGTTTACTGGTTGAAGAAGAAAGGACGTAATGGCCGATACAGTTCCAAGAACTGTTATAAAAGTAAAAGCTGAGCTTCATGGTTATTATTTTAAATAGAAAAAAAAAGACTATTGAGTAAAGCAACACTTTAGTTGTTATGGTCATCTTTCAGAAAGCTCTCTACCACTACAAGGTAAATATATAACTGTCATTGATACATTTCATTGACAGATGAGATCTGACTTTGAATTTTGTAATGGTCCTGGTCCTGCGTCTACTCAGGATCTAGGTGGGATGAAAGAAAATCTGTTTGAACTATCAGCAGGCAAAACCTTTAAGTCTTTCAGATATACATCTTTTCCTAGTTTAAAAAAGCTATAATTCCCATCCACTGGACACCAACTCGGATGATAGCTCATAGCCATGGGTGTTGTGTTACTTCAAAAAGGGTAGTGGTAGCCAGAGATTTATGAAAGGAGTGTGAGGGTTGTGGTGCTGTCTCAGTATGTAAGGGTCTGTAGTGGGTGGCCACTATAGAAATGCAAAGACCAAAGAACTTCAGTATCTCTAAAAACAAAAGCATCAGGTCGTTACAAAAGTTTTGTCGGTTTTTTTCACCACAACAACGAGACCTCATACCGCTGCTGAACGTGAAGTTTATTAATCAAAGTTCCATTACAATCAGTACACTTCTGCCAACGAGTTACAAGGGCATTTATACCATTTTGAAAAAAAATCTGGATTTCTGGAGTCGATAAACTGCTGGAAGACAGTTTCAATTGCTGCTCGGTTGGAGATGGATTTCATACGGAGAAAGATGTCGAGGTGTTTGAAACGGTGGTAGTCTGTGGGAGAAAGGTCTGGTGAATAGGCTGGGTGAGGGAGAACTTCGTACCCCAATGGGTTCAGTTTCTGAAGAGCCACTTTTGCAACATGAGGATGGCCATTGTGGTGGAGCAGGATTGGGCCTCTTCAATTCACCAATGGCAGCTGTCGTTGGGAGAGTTTCTGATGAACAACTTTTAATTCACGACAGTACCTTTTAGCTGTGATGGTTTTGCCAGTTTTCAAGAAGTTACAGTGGATGACACCAGTTGCAGTTCACCAGACAGTGACCATGACCTTCTTTGTGTGGAGGCTAGATTTTGGAATGTGGTTAGCCGACTTGTCCCTGTTGAGCCACTTTGCTGATCATTTGTGATTGTGGAAAAGGATCCAATTTTCAAGAAATTGGTCTTTTTTGTTTCTTATGGCAAGTGAAGAGCAGATGTCCAATCGACGATTTTGTTGTTCATTCAACTTGTGAGGCACCTACTTGCCACACTTTTTCACCTGGCCGATTGCATCAAGATGCCAGAAACAGTTGCAATGCTTATGTCGAGCTCTCCAGCAATTTCTCGCACTGTTTTTCTTGAATTGGCTTCAACTGAGGTTTTTGGACGGTCATCATCACAGTTGGAAGGACGTCCGCTACGTTCCTCATCTTCGAGGCTCACATCTCCTGATGGAAACTCTGCAAACCATCGTTGTACTGTGCACTCGTTTGCTGTCTCCTTGTCCTATGCTTGTGTAATGTTACTAGTTGCCTCGCTCGCTTTGTGGCCTGGTTTGAACTCGTGAAGCAGAATGGCACAAAAAACTTTTCCATCCCTGCTTCACTCAGAACCCTGAAAACAAATATCCATCTTATGATTTTTTAAAAAGGTAGGTTTTGCATAATGTCCACCAGAGTACAAGCTACAAAACGGTATAGAACTTATCTACATCTTCACAGGCTTGCAAAAAAAAAATGAACCCAAAATTAACATAATATAAAATCTGGCAAAACTTTTGTACCGACCTAATGTAAGTCTAACTAATGACCACATAACAGCTGAAAGACAAACTTGTGGACATACATTCTAACCCTAACTGGCATAGGTCAGCAAGTTTACCAAAAGTCAGAATGATATGAGAGAGACTGGAAAATTTAAAAAAAAAAACAAAACAACAAATATAGTATGTTTGCCAACAATTTCTTTCCTGTATATTTACAACATCAAACAATAAATGCTATGTTCACAGCTTTCTCTTGCCAACAAAAACAGTTGGCGCAACTGTTTCAGACCTTCAAACTCGTTCCAGTGGTGGGATAAGTATCTAATACCAAACCAACCTCAGGCTCTTTGTAAATATGAAAATAGAACTTCTCATGTAAACAACCTTCAGCCTGGAAGGACAAATTAGATCTACATCCACTCTCCTCTCTCTCTCTCAACTGTTACCCTGTTACTGATTGAATATTTACCATTGACAAAAAAAAAGATTTTAGGTTGTTTTTCCTTTTTTTTGTTGGAACAAATACACACAACAACTGGGTGCAGATGTTTTTCTTTAGAAACAAAGAAATACGCAAAAATCTCAAAGGTAATTTTTGGAAAATAATTTAGTTTTCCACGTAATAAAACCGGAGCTTTCAATGAAATGTGTCATGGCTGCCCAAGAAAAAATTAATGAATTAACCCGCATCTCATACTTTAGCCTGGGCTTTTTTGTTTTTTTGTTTCAGTAATTTCTGAAGTGAAGTGTAAATAATGTGCGCGCGCGCGTGTGTGTTTGTGTCTGCTGAGGGAAGAACAATTAGCAGAGACATCACTGGAAGAATAACTACCTGGAAGCTGTTTAAGGTTCGGAGATCTTGCACCAACTGAATATTTATGGGGTGTTGGTAGCATAAATAAGGTATCTGAATTGGTAGAATCAATACGGACTACATTAAAAGCATTTTCGCATTTCAAAGCCAACATAAAAGAAAATGATTTGTTCTCCAATAGATTTTTTGATGGATGCAATAAAATACAAAGTACATCATCTTCACACATTTGTAAGCTTATAAAACAAGGTGCCAGTGACAAAATCTGGGACATGCAACTGCAATCTTTATAACTATTTTTTTTAAAAATGCAAACAAACAAACAAAAAGAAAAGAAAAACAGTAATAATAACAAAGCAGAAAATCTGTTTATAAAATCTGAGATCAAATGCCTAGTGCAGCTTTCCAGAACATTAGAAAAGGGAGCTACAAGAACCTGAGCCCCCCCTTTTTTCCCCTATTGTTGTTGATTTTATTCTGCTTGATAAACTGATGACTTTTAGGGTAAAAATTCTAAAGCCTGGGTAGTTCTATTCATCCTTCATCCATTTGTTTTTCCTGCCATGTTCTAAGGAGTTCCAGTCTGGTCCTCCCTCTGTAATTTTTCAATGAAGGAAAGATGGGGCACTACACACATTTGCTGCTGGAGAAGAGACAAGAGGGTTTTATATACCAGACACCAGGAAATTATCTGGATAGGTTGGCAGATCACCATGTGGCAAACATATGCTTTGATAAAAATACCTTCAGCCATCTGTCATAGAAGATTTAACACAATGTAATAGAGAGCACTGGGCTTCCAAGAAACACAGTAAAAGCTTTAAAAGAATGGTACAGTCATGTACAACAACAAGAGGGGGGGGGAGGAAATCTTAACGCTGGGACTAATAATAATAATAATAATATAGGAGTAGAATTTGAAAAAAAAAAGAAAATTAAAATTAAGAAATGTCTTCAATGGTAAATAAATTGGAAAACTTCAATTTAAAACAAAAGCATATAAATATTTACTATGTAATGATAGCTGGAATAGAATGTATATTTAAATTTCATTATTTTCATGAAGGAAGAGCAATCAGACTTTGTCCCCCTTTAACCCTTTATTGGATTTTTTAAAAAGTAGTTACGGCTAAGAATGATGTTTCAGCTCCCTGATAAAATTTGAATAATCAAAAACTTTAAAGTCCGTTGGAAAAGCAAGCAGCACAGTAAACTGAGCATCTTGTTAGAACCAAAAAGATCTTCGGCACCAAGGTTCCTCAGACCTCCTGTCGCTTTTTGGGAGCGCATCAGTTCCTAAATACAACCACATACGTTGATTTTTCCAGCTGAGGGGGTCTCCCTTCCTCGCACCTGGACTCAGCTGCTTTTGTTGTTATTTGTGGAATTTTGTTGGTGGTCTGTCCTTGCCGCAACTTTCCCCAACCAATGGATTGAGGAGGAGATTGGTCCAGTAAAACATAATGATAAATTGCAGAACTAAGGACAAGACAGTAGCTAATAAAGATAAACTGGCATTCAGTTGTCTTTCTCAGACTGGAATTTTCTAAACAGACATCAACCAATATCATATTTCATTCCCAAAACAAAGACAAAAAATGCTATCTTTTTATGATAAAACTGTTTCAAAACAAAATATATATTTAAATAAATAATTTCTAACAAAATTTAATTCACATGTAACAAAATCTGTTTTAGATCACCAAAAAAATTAATGAATTTATTACTATCATATTTTAAAATATTCATATATCTATCTATGATTTTATTGGTGTCAAAACTCATCAGCTCTCCAATGAAGAACTCAATATCCAGATAAGATAACTGTCAAATTCAAGAAGATGGACCATCAAGATTGCCCCTTCGCTGGGAAAAAGGGTTTGTTTGTCAGATCTGGAATGAATCAGGTACCAACAACAAATAAGTAAAGTTCCTAAAAGACACAACCTTCTGAGAATGCCTAGGATAAGAGGATGTTTAAAGAAAGAAAGAAACTGGATGATTATCTGCCCTGGCCAGAGAAAAATGCATACACCTTTGCAAGTTTTTATTATTATTACTGCTTTTGTTTTCAAACATAGTGAATTACTTCCCCAAATTATTTTAACTTTTAATAAATCCTAACTCCTACTACATTTTTAGCTGCAGGAAGAGATGAAATATACTTTCTATATATCATTGTTACTTTTATTTATAAAATTTTTTAAATCTACTATTTGCTTACGTATTTTCAAGATCACGTTTCTACTTCCCGAAAAAGAAACAAAACCATGATATAATTAAGAAATATTAACCCAACTTCTGTGTTGCTGATTTTACTGGGAGAGCAGTAACTTCGTTGCAAATGTCTGCCGTTGTGCATATTAACCATTTCGATACACACGCACATTAAGAAAATTGCTTATTTTTGAGGATAATGTAATACATACACATTAAAAAAATAGTAACATCAGCAATATATCAGGAACAAGTTTATTTTAGATTGTGCTATAAAGTAAATATCCACTAGAGTTACAGCCTGTAGCTACATTAACATTCAGATAATGTAGTATATTGCACACTGCAGTCCTATCCATCAACGAGTTTTAAATAAGCATAAAGAGTCTAGAAGGCTCAAAAATACAGTTATTACACAGCTTCTTCCAACATAATAATCATTGGTTGTCCTATTCAGTCCACCTCTGCAAGCTATTATTAATGTTAAACATCTATACACATAAAACATACACACAGTATGCATAAAATATATGAAATTTCCTGGGAGAAAAAAAACCACAGGTTCATTTTACAATATTCATTTGTAACATTCTATGAAATAATGATTTTAAACACCTTAATGAAATCTGAAAGAATAAAGAGAGTAACAACTCCACCGATTCTGCCATGATGTAGAGTTCATGAATATTTCTCACTTTAAAAATCTAACTTTTTGAAGGGTACGCCTGTATATTTATGGGTAGGGAGTATTGATCCTTCTGTAATTGTATGGTTCCTAGGTTTTTAGGGCTGTATGACACATGCTTCCTATAACCAAGCTGTCTGTCCACATTCATCAGAACTTGTAAGATGAGAATGCTGTGTTCAGTCTCAAACTACAAAACATTTCCATAAAAGATCCAGTACATAGTTTTGCATTCATCCCCATATCTTCTCAACAAACTCTGCTATGCGGAATTTTTTTTTTTTTCATTTTAAAGTCTGCATTATTCAACTTGTTCATTCTTTTGGTCCAAAAAGGTATCCAACACACCTAATGCATAATTACAAAGTGAAAAAAAACCCCAGCAATTCGTGCCGTTAATTCAAAATGCGTGTAAATCATCAGGCTAGTTTATTTTCGCAGTCTTGATGGTCTGGTATAAACCAACACGAAGATTTGACAAAATGCTCTTCGACATCTATACTGCAAGTATAACAGCAACACAATACCACATTTTTCGGCAACAAGGCAGATTAAGAATATCTCAACAGATAATCACCACATAATTCAAGCTACCCATCATAGAAATCAATTCCGGCGACAAAAACTAGAGTTCTTCCTGGGCACGGCACAAAACTGATTACAAGTCCACATTCTATTTTGGCACACATACAGATAAGCAAATTAACAATGGCACGAATATCGCCACATCGTAAAGCATCAGGTAAGGACTATACTGCAGAGTGGTAAGCCCTACGATAACCTGTACCTTTACTGAAAGGCCTTAATGGAGTATAAAAAATAATGGAATTCTGTACTTTGGTTACAGTTATTAAGAAATTGTTTTGCTATGAGAGGATGCTATGGTCTGGAAGGACATCACAGGCTCTCAGTGTAATAACACACACATATATATGGGTGCCTTTTGGTACAGGAAGACTTTCCAAATGCTCAAGCTATTGCTTTATTACAGCTGATGGATCAGACATCATTGTACATCATGACAATATGCATTCTCCTCCAACATTTAAAGTACAGTGTGTTTTAATATTCATTAACTGATTGACCACATATAAACTTTATCAAATACTAAGTCATGCACTTAAAAAGATTTCATTACATCTTGTTTCGATGGCAACAATCAAAATGGTTAATGCACCTTGCTGAATTAGAGTTTACTATAGTGAAGGAAGTGCATCACAACATGAATCCACCTCCAACAACTCCATCAGATTAAAATGTTAATGATAGAAAATACTCTGGAAGACCAGAACAATCACCTGGGCCCTTTCCCAATAGCTTGGAAAAACTCTGAAAGTGAAGATGCATCAGTGGAATGATTATCGGTTACATCACACTGCAACAACCAGAGAATGTGTTCAAGTGAATAGGGTTAAATGTTGCATCAGGGGCTTTGTAGCTATAAGAGTGCTGCCATATCAAGGAAATATCTTTTGTTTTATTTTATGTAGTTCTGGAACTTCTCAAAGATTTTATAAACACCCTGTATATAATACTAGTGGAATTTCTACCATAATTTTAAATGATTAAATCTTTCTTTTTTTTTTTTTGCATTTAAATTCTCTCGGCAAGCTCACGACGAGCCGACAGCTTGATGTTTCCTGCCATACCATTATGTTATTAGAAATTCTGCTGTTGTTATTAAGAGATTTTTAAACCATAAACTAGACAAGCTTAGCAGGGATTTCTGTTTTTCTCTCTTCTTTAGTGTGTGTATATGCCTAGAGACATCTGGAAAAAGTGATCTGAGGTCTTCAATTAAGAAAGCCACCCTAATCTCCAGCGTGGATCTGCGGAACTGTACCACCTCTCTTTCCAGTTGTGATTAAACAAGGTAAAAACAAAACCCACTCAGCTTCCAGTAAACCAAAACCTCCCTCTTCATCCAGTGTTTCGAATACCTAACATTCCATCACACAGCATCATGCCAATCTGTGTAAAAGATGCATCTACCTACACTGAAGTCAAACAAACAAATACAACTTTAAATCTTAAATGACAATACTACCACCGCATCAGCCCTATTATCCATAAAATTTACCGCTTTTCTTCTATCAAACGTTTGATTAGGATCCATGCTAACACCCGGGTAAATGAAGCTTTAGATCACATCTGGCTATGCTCAGAAAATCATGGAAAGACTTGTCGAACCAGCCATCCCTTTTTGGTGCATTATTTAGAAAATAAGATAACTTACACTTAATTCAAATTTTAAATGGTTATTCTGTTACCAATAGTGCACCGTTCCAGTTTTATCTGGTGCAAATATATAATTTAAACTAAACCAGGATTCTCAAAAGAATAAGTCTATCAAATTCATAATAGCTAACTACAACCATAGTTTTATAAGCATAAAGTACATCTGTGATCATTGCAAACTGTCCTGTTGAATATTTACTACACCACAACATTAAACACACACTGGAAAATTGGATTTTCCAATACAATCTAACAGGTAAAATAAGCAATAACAATATGATAATAGCATGGCAATTTGTAAAAACATGTTTCTGATTTTTGAAGCGTTAGAGAAGCAAGTAGCAGCATCGTATAATAATTCACTTGTATCCTATACTACAAAAATACTGTCAAAATTGTTGATCGACCTAGTCCTAGGCTATTGCAAAAATTCAGCCATTTAGATCAATGTATTTTTTTTTGCTTTAAAAAAAAAGAGAGACTGACCAGAAATTAACTGACTGATTTCTCCAGCATGGGGCGTGTTCTTTTTTTTAAAGTAGTGTAAAAAATCCTAGACAGCTGGGTACTGAACAAAAAACCAAAGCCACCAACTGAGGAACAGACTGCTGATGATCGTTCAGTCACACATGCTCAAGAAGTCATAAAAAATGAATGCCTTATTGGAACTTGTGGATGACTGCATCCAATGTAAGCATCTTTGAGATCATTTTATAATTGAATCTGCACAATTGTCCCAATTTCCTTTTCCCACAAAAGCTTCAAAGATATTTTCTACAATGGAAGGAACAAAACCAAAACTAGAATCATGCAAAAAAGTCTTTTGGCAAAATTACTGTCCCATAAGTTGTAGCAAAGCCTTGCTGTTGGACGTGATCTTCTGACAAAGGAAGAAGCACCAAGCTACTCAATCTCCAGAGAATACTTGGCAAAAATCAGTAACTGTGGCTTCTTAAAATCAGTAAAAACTTCCTGTACTTCAAGTAAAATTTAAGATTTATCAGAGCTCAGAAGTGGCAGCAGGTTTGAGCATCATTCCTGTAGACAAGGTAGAACATAGTCCCAAAATGAAATGTTCAGAAAGCCACATAAAAACACAAATACTCATAACTTATAGAGGAATATGTTTGCCAGCATTAAAAAAAAGGAGAATTTGATTTTTTTCCAAGTCCAATTGAACAACAAGAACAGAGTTTTGTTGCTGATATTCTGTAAATCATGAGAGATTTAGAAGCAGATCTGGATTTATGTGGGTGATCTCACCTGCTACTCAGATTTGCTTAATAATTTATTTGAGACTGGACTTTGCTACTTTTCCTGATAAATTGGCTTGAGCTCTGACCATGATGGCTTGGGTGGTATTCTGACTCATTATTGCCAAATCTTGAATGATTTCTACAACTTTCAAGCCCTGGAAATAATCCTGGATCATTGGTTTATTAGGTAACAGTCTCTTGACTGATGTAAATAAATAGTTCTGCAAATGCTTCTCTTTTCATATCTCCACAGAATCTTGTCATCATTGCTATGCTTTGCATACACAATCCCTTCCGCATAGCTTCTGCTTTCGATTTTCTGACTGGAAGTACACTGCCCCAGCCATTGCAAGTCAAACAACTGTAAGATGTCCCAGTCATAATTTTTACCTGCTTCTGACTTGATGAAATGAAATTTTTGGCATAACAGAGTTTAGATTATGTAACCAGGATCAACCCTTTTGTCATCATAGTCATCATGACCAACTGTTAGGGCTCCAGTATGGTAATGTAAAAACAATTTTAAAAAATCAACAACAATGGCCCAACCATGAAAACCAAAGAAGCTGAAGTTGGTATTTTCCTGTTGAACATTCTAGAATAGAGATAATTAAATTTCTTTGTTCAGTGAACCAGAGGAGATGGTATCTCGCGGTTCTTTGCCACGCCAAAATGCCGCGAGGTTGGAGATCCAGTGAGAGCTGCTGTAAAAATGTCAGGCCAGTTCTAACATTCTCCGCACCAGGCCACACATACAAAATAAAGTTTGATTGCCTAAAGTAGTTAGACGGTCTGCTGAACACTTCCAGAATGAAAGCTGCGGGCAGATACACAAAGTTCAAGCCTCATTACTTCCAGAATCTTTCAAAATATTGTTCTAACCTGTGCCAAGGACTTTGTTGTTGCTGCTACTGTTGTTAATTCCGAAGCAGTAAGAAAACATAAAAGGCAAATGGCGAATATTAAGTTAGCTTTAATTTCTCCACACTACTAGCTGATGTAAAAAGCATCTGCAGCCATCCCTCAAAGAAGACTATCTGCAAATGTCATCCTAATTCCACTTTTCCTTTTTAGCCCCAACTTTACTGGTAAAAGTCTAATATTAACCCTCAAAAGTGTACAGTATCAGAGAGGCAGGATAAAGGAGAGAGAGTAAAATATGGCGAATAACTACCTAAACAACTACAGATTCTTTCTGACAAGTTACTGTGCAGATTAATTCCATGTTAAAGGTAAGACACGAGCCTCCTGTCAGGTACATCACACATTTTAGTTGTTATAACCATCTAAAACCCGATTTATGCACAAATGTATTTTTATCAAAGTTAACTGACAGTTTATGCTATGTATAATATAAAACACCAGCGCAACATATTGTTCATTAATGGAGGAGACAGTAAAGCGAAGTCTGGCTATGGAGATATAGAGAATAAACCACGGGAACAGGGAACACGTGTGGGGGCTCAGATCCTATGTAGGACCTGCAGTCATTATTGTTTAAGTGAAAAAAAAAGAAGACCAAAAAGGCCTCTTGCTAAACCAGCTCAAGACTGTAACACACAAACAAAATCTACTGCGCACAGGAGAACTGTTTCGCATGACCTTGCACCAGCTGAGCTGCAATGGCGGTTCTCATGGGGGCAGGGGTTTGTTGATGATGATGCTATACGGGCTGTGGTGCAGAACTGGTTGTGCCAGCAAGCAAGGAAATTCTTCTCTGACAGAATTCCCGAGTTTGTCCACAGGTGGGAAAACGTGCAATGGCGTACTGCACTTCCTTTATAATACACAAATTCACGTCAGTTATTGACTTACCTCCGTACAATGAGAAATATATAAACACAAGAAAACTCATGGGGACCATAATCTAAGATCGGTTTGGATAATTTACTCAGTATTTCTACTGCAAACATTTACTGACAAACAGTAATTCCTCCAATCTTATTTCTTTTTGTCTCTTCGTGGAGAGAGGTGCTGCTGATTCCAGAAAGGTTTCAAAGAATTAATGCACAGACAGAGAAGTTTCACAAGTCTGTTGCACTATTGTATTATTTTCAGTTATAAAATAAGTAAACAAAATCCATGGACGCCAAAGCTGGAGCCACTCTCAAAACCAGTCTTTTTCGCATTCACCTACTAAACAAAACAACAAAATGAAAATAGTAGGGGTTCATCACTTAAAGAAACTCGTCTTTAATGTATTTTATAGGGTGCAACTAACTCACGAAATACATTTAGGTTCTCAAATCATCCATCATTTTTACAAAAATTGGATAAAGAAAACAGCAATATTTTGTATTTATTGTAATTAGAGATATTAATTTTATATTGTCACTATTTTAATAATCATGCAATATATTTATATATACTCTTTCATGTTAAAAAAGGTTTTAGAAATTAATTAATGCATGATTTAAAACTTTTACAAATAAGTGACTAGAAAAAGCAACAACTGAAAACGAAGCGAGAGACAATTTGTTTGTCCATGTAACGTGTGTGTTTACCTCAGTCTGTCTGCTCAATTTTAGTGAGAAATATCAGCATTATGAAGTTTTCTTCAAAACTAATGGAATCCAGATAGAACCTTTAAACCAGTTCCGCCTCAAAATATTTTGGTAATTGGCTTTACAAGTTTATTTTTTTTTTAAAAATATATATATATATATTCTCCAAACATTTTAAGCCACTAAGACATGCAAATTGCTATTCTTCTTCTTTTTCAAAGATTTAGATTAAATACTACCTATATGCCACACTTACACCAATCTACAGTCAATCAAGTCTGCTTTGAAACAGGATAACGAAGTTTTACCTGTGCTTTCAAATTAAAAAGATACGTGGAATACTGCAAACTGTAAGACATCGTCAAGGGAAAAAACCCATACAATGTCTCATGATCAAAGTTTCAATTTATAGCAGCATGTTTTGTCATGTATATATTTTCTAACAATTCTGCGTTAATATACACTAATAAATGATTACACATGAAATATGGGATATTTCAATGTGCGTCCTAAATTATGATTGCCAGTGTTGGTATATATAAGATTGAAAATATCTCAAAAGTTCTTTTTAAAGCCATTTGTATATGCCACATTTCCCAGCCATCTTCCAGTAAATCAGCCATTCGTGCACCTTCATAATCGTAGCTGAAGTAATGAATACTTTTTTCTTCCCTTCACCAGAAATTGGAATGACTTTTGTAAACTCTTGGCTTTCAAAAAGGTGGTTGAATTTAACTTTTGTCCAGATACAATTGTTCAGAGAGGGAGAGAGCTGCATCTATCTTAAGCTGTTTATTAATTCTTTAAACATGCATTAGACACCAAACAGTATTGTTATAGATAAGTAATATTTGACCCTTCCAAATTAATGTGAATGATAATTATATAACTAAATAAATACAAATTACTCACCAAAGAAGTACCTCTTGAAAGGCTATTTTGAAAAAAAAGTAAAATATTTTCTGAATTAAAAATATTTGACATCGAGTAAAAACCCATTACAAGAAATCAAAAAATGTCAATTATGTACTCCTGTATATACCTGGCCCTTGCTAGGTAATTCGATTCGGCAACAACTAAGAACGTATGAAAAATCTCTTTACGCTAACATCACCAAATTACAGACGTTTATTCCGATGATGATCTTCTTTTTCTCAAGGTTATGGCATGTTTAAGGGCGACTGAAGAATAAAGCTTGAAGCCAGACAAACCAGCCCAACACACATTGATTTTTTTCCTTCTTCTAACTGTTCGTGTTCATGAACCACAAAGTTTCCATTCTTCACAGATGAATTATACACACAGCAGAATTCTTGGAAGCAAAACTTAAAGCAGTTTTGTATATATGCCCAAATGAGTTCCTACTAACCAATAATTTAGAAAATCCCTCAACAAAGCATCCCTATATAAACTCCTGATTATTTACAAGTCATTAAAATGTTTCCCAATCTTCAAAAGCAAATTGGAGGTAAATTGTTTTGCTGTCATACTATTACTATTTTCCTTTTTTTTTAGAGTTCTACTTCATCTGTCACACTGATCTAATAGGTAAATGTTCAGAAGAAATCAGCAATGAACGGAACCTAATTAGGATTTTTCATAGCATTACGTTGGAGAGGAATTCTAAATAATTGGTAATTAAAATATAGACTCGCATTGCATCAATGCTTAATAGCAAAACAAACTACCTATAGAAGTGACCGACTAACGTGAACTTGACCACTTACTGTGCAATGAACAAAATTTCTGAGAATATCTGTCATAATTAAAAATTGGCTTAAAAATTTCGGTTCAGAAGATGTTCAGAAGGCATTTAATTATGAATTATGTCTTGAACTGCCCATGATATCGTACAGTTCCACTCCCATCCAATCTAATCAAGCTTTTACCAAGACTCAAAGCACGACATATAGCAAAGACTCTTTGTTCATCTGTTCTTTCATACTTGCTGATTATTAGCAAAATTTTCCTACTAAAATTTATATAATACAACTCTATTTCCTAACTTCTACAAAAGTAAAACAACATATCTTCTCAAGTTATTGCTAATAGTATCGTATTCAGTAAATCCAAAGTGTCACAAGCTAATAGCCATAACACACACACATACATGCGTGTATACACAGCTGCCACCTAAAAGAGTGTCAATTAAAAAAATGAAAGATGTGTAAGTATATATATATATACTTTGTGTAAACAATTTATCTGCAAAAACAAGAGAAAAAACAGAATTGTCTAAAACCTTTGCAACACGAATTTCTGATGGTATACAAACTGAGAAGTCATAGAAATATCTGTCTGGTTCTAATGTTGTTGCCTAGGTTGAGGATTTCATTGCTTTCCCTGTGATTGCAGCAGCCATTAAATTTCTGGAACTCGCTAAAACAACATATGTATAGATAACTCGGCACATCTGTTTTTTTTTTTACAGCCATACTTTTGTCTAAAACCTAACTAGCCCTGCCATAGCCAGATATAACTTGTAGTAAATGACAAACGGGGTCTTGGTGATTAGGGTCTGCACATACAAAAAGGAATCAACGTTTAAGCATCTATACTTCTCTCCAAACCACATCAGTACAATAATTAATTAAGCTCTTTGTTTTTTTTGTTGCTGTTGTTCTCTGTTACAAAAATAAAGAGAGAGAAAAACTAATTAATTCCGCAAGCTTTGACTACATAATAATAACCAAGAATAAACTGACAGCTACACCTGAAGTCAACCCAACGCGAAAGCAGCTTAATTACTCCACGGCTCCTTCACCAAGGACTAAAACATCTGAGAACACAGACTGAACCGAGAGATGTGTGTGCCCGGTCAGTAATTACTTTCTATGAGCAGGAGGAGAAACAACCAGTGCAAAGATAACACTGGCTCATAAACACGTTTTACCATCATGTCTTTTAAGAAAATTTAGCCAGAAACTGAAAAAAAGCAACAAATATATACACAGACAGATCCTGATTCCAATTTAAAGTTTAAATCATTTAAAATTCTCATTACAAAATTTTTTTTTAAAGATTACCAAGCAGAAAAAATAGTTTGTAATTTATTTTATGTATTAATGTAGCGAGTTCGTTATCTTTGTTTTGGTGGGCAACGAGGGAGAAAGAAGATAACTTGTTATTATGAATTTGTAAATAGAAATCACTGACCATTAAAAGGCATTAAAGTTGTTTTCCATGACACAGACTGTGAACTGCACTTCACTGATAAAAAGTTTTCTAAGATAAACAAAATACACAACTTGTGGTGATTTATCTTCTGATGCCATTAGCCTTACCATGTGTAAGCAGCGAGATTGGTGAACACAGCAGCAGCCAGTCTTACAATGAAAGGCTAAATTCAATATTTTCAGTTGAATAAAACAGACCGTTTACTACTACTGTCTTTATATTAAAAGGTAACTAGTCTGGGAAAACAAACAAAAACTTAAATACAGATGGGATAATAGTAAACAAAAGAAACCTCACGAAGCTAAAATACATAAAAAAATTAGTCTGTTCAGCCTAATCGCATTAAAATAACTATAAATGACTAGTGTTAATGTTAAGCCAGAGGACTAAGAATAGTATAAAGGCAGCTTATGTTTAAACCTATGCACATGTTCAGTAAACAGTAGTGTAAATCATGCGTTACAAGAATTTTTCTACACCAATCTATACTGGAAAGACAGGCCTTCATCACACAGCCTTAAGACAGAGTATCTATATATGTGTGTGTGTGTGTGCCCCTTTCCTCGTTACTTTGCATGAATTGTAACTTAGAATCTTCACAAAGAGCCCTCTGATTAATCACTAGGTTTAAAAAAAGGAACTCTAGCAGAACTGCACATTCCTGCAATTCATGGGAAGGTGTTATTAACACACAGTAGTAACCTGGTTAATTTATTTCAAAGTTCTACATCAGTGACATTTCAAAGAGTTCATTCTTAACTAGAAATCAAAACGCTTATGGCTGAAGAAATATCAGCATATCTAACATGGAGACTATAATGGTAAACGCATTAGACTTGCATAACTAAAGGAAACAATAATAATAAAATGAGATATATAGACATCTCCAAAATAGCAATAATCTGAGCAAGGACCAATCAAATTGCAGTTTCAATGGAGGATGATACTTCTTGCAGCAGTATGAAGGCTGAGAAATGTTACACCAATTTAACC